>JAMXBB010000004.1:20397733-20443666 GCA_024138015.1 Lumnitzera littorea
CAAGAAGTATTGAACATGAGTTTAGTACGTAGCTTCTTCTACAATGTTCGCCAAAAGAAGCTTGTAAACTTTTTATCGTGATTAAAGACAATAATTCTTGAGACACCATGCAAAAAGAGGTTAGGTACAAATAAAACATCATCAATTTTGTGGTATGGAATGAAGTAACTCATTAACCGATCGACTACCACCATGACAAAGTCATGTTTTTGAGCTATCCTTAGCAATCCAAGCATGAAATCCATGCTTAGGTTGGTCTAAGGCTGATATGGCACTAGCGGTGTATAAGCTCCTTCCTTCCCTTAACTTGCTTACACACCTCACACCGTTCTAAAACCTTATGTATATCTTTCATCAAAGTGGCCGATTAAGCCTCCTACATGCGCTTCCGATATCAACACTTCTTGGGTCAAGCTATTTGGCACACATACATACCCACCTTTCATTAGAAACCCCTAGTTTAGATAGAATCCATCAACTATGCATCCATAACTACACTTGGTTACAATGGGCCCAAAGAAAGGATCCTACTCATATTGGTTTGGGAGAGTACCAAACCCAAGTATGCAGCTTGAAGGGTTGTCACAAGTAAATGTTGATGTAATATGGCATTAGCTACAGTGTTTGAGCTTTACCCACTTGGCATGACATTGGAAGAGCTTTTGCTGACATTTGAGATGTTTGAGGGATTTATGATATGTATAGATAATAAAATTTATAGGTAGCAAGTAATGTTGCTGTTTTAAAGAACTCAAATAAGAGCATAAAATTCCTTTTCAAATGCTGAGTAATTTAGAGCAGTACCTTTGAGCTTCTTACTAAAGCATGCAATAGGTCATTGCTCCTACATAAGTATGATGCCAATGCCTACTTTAGACATGTTACACTTTAATTTAAAGACTTTATCAAAGTCTGGCAACACAAGCATTGGGGTAGAAGTCAACTTAGATTTAATCTCATTGGAACTTTTCTAAGCTTTCCTTGATAATTTGGATTTAGAGTTCTTTTTAGTCAGCTTGGTTAAGGAGGCGGCTATGGAACTAAAGTTCTGAATAAACCTTCCATAGAATGAAGCTAGACCATGAAAGCTCCTTAAATCAATAGTACTGGTCAACATTGGCCACTTAAGAATAACTCTGACTTTCTCATCATCAACTTGGATACCTCCACTAGACACCACATATCCGAGAATTACAACCTTGTTCTGACATAATACACATTTCTTTAAGCTTCCAAACAGATGTTTAGCTTGGGGGATATTAAACACAATACATAAGTGCTCGACATGAGATGGAAGGTTGGCACTACATATCAGAATGTTATCAAAATAAACTACAACACACTTACTTATCATTGATCTTAGAACATGGTTCATAAGTCACATAAAAGTGCTTGGTGCATTCATAAGTCCGAACAGCATTATTAAGCACTCGAAGAGATTGTCCTTCGTCTTAAATGTTGTCTTTCACTCATCCCCAGGCCCCATTTTGATTAGGTGGTAGCTACTCTTTAATTCCACCTTTGAGAAGATCCGTGCACTATGTAATTCATCCACCATGTCATCCAATCAAGGTATTAGACACCTGTACTTGATGGCGATTTTATTGATAGCTCGGCTATCAATGCACATCTGCTAAAAGCCATCCTTCTTTAGTATAAGTATAATTGGTATAACACAAAAGCTCATACTTTCTCTAACGTACCCTCGATCGACCAACTCATCTACTTATTTCTTGAGCTAAGCTGCCTGCTTTGGATTGAGTCTATAGGTAGGCCTATTAGGTAAAGCTACTCTAGGTTGGAGGTTAATGCAATGTTTGATGCCTCTAATAGGGTTTAACCTTTTTGGTAGCTCAGTAAGGGAGGAGTAAGCCTGCACTTTGGCTAGCAGAGCTCCATCCTCCTTCAACTTAAGTAACTTTCTAACCAACAGGAATACAAACTTTTCCTTCTTAATATCCTTAGAAAATTGTGCTCGAGAAATCAGCAAAGACTTCTTCTACATCAATTAGAAACCTTGACTTAGGATTCCCGAACTTTTCTAGGGCTCATAAGGGTTAGCATAACTTTCTTTCCATCTTTTTGGAACATGTACTAATTCCTATATCCATTGTAGAGTACTCTTAAGTCGAATAGCCATGGTTAGCCAAGTAATATGTATGAAGCACACATGGGTAGAACGTCGCATAGCACCTTCTCTTTGTATCTGTCACCAATAGTGGTAGGCACTCCGACTTGTGCTGTAACTGGAAGTCTACCTTTCTAATTGAGCTAATGGATCTTGTAAGGATGGGGATGAGCACAGATAGGCAACTTTAAAGCCTTCATTACTCCTTGTGCTATTACATTGGTATAGCTTCCTCCATCAATAATTAGGGCATAACGGTTGCCATTCATATGGCAGTTTGTATGGAAGAGATTCTATTTCTAGTCATTCTCATTAGTAGCAATAGTAGTAAGGCATCTGCAGAAAACCAAACAATATTCCCTAAGTTTAGGTCAAGTTAGGGAATCGAAATCCTCTTAAAACTCATCCAGCTGATGCTTAACATCTAGCTCTTCTTCTCCTTTACTTGCAGTTTCTACTTTGATTTGTAGGATCTGATACTTGATGGTCATTATACGTTTGTTTGGACATTGACTAGCAACATTCTTGAAGCCAAGACATTTGAAGCACTTAATTTCCTTAGTCTTCCTTCTAGAGCTCTGACCTTGGTCCTTCTCGACCTCTGACTCCTTGGCCTTAGCCTTGCTCAGCTTCATTAGGTTTACTCGAAACTTGACCTTGACGGTCTACCTCGAAACTATATGGGGCTCAATTATGTCCAAGTTAGCTTAACATACCAGGTCTACTACTTAGAGCTCGGTTCAATTGACTTTGCCTTTGCCTTTTAACTCTCTAGGTAATTCAGATAGTCTCATCCAAAGTCCCAAGTCTTTGTACCTCTACAATGTTTCCAATCTCAAGCTTCAACCTATAAATGAACCTAGCCACATACCGTGTTTCTTGCTCATCGGCATCACATCGAATCATTAGCAACTGCAACTCTTTGACATACTTGTCCATAGATTAGCTACCCACTTGAGTTCTTGAAGGTGTCGAAAAGTGTCTTGTTTGTAATGCTTAAGAACAAATCTACTCCTTAGGACTTGTTTCATCTCATTCTAAGTTTATATTTCTTGTCGGGATTATTGACATATGGTTTGCAACTTCTTCCACCACATTGTTGCATACCTAGAATATTCTAAGACAACTATTCAAATACACATTGCATCCTTGTAAGCATAGAAATCAATTATCTTCTCAACCTTCTCTTCCCATTCCATATATTCATCGGCATTACTTGATCTAGAGAAGCTCGAAACTTGCACTTTAATGTGCTTAGTACCTTGAGGAGCTTAGAGCTCACACTTGTCATACTTAGAAAATTACTCATCTACACCTTTATCATCTTCTACGTCATTGACTTCTCTTAATTCAATTCTTCTTTATATGCATCCTTTAGCTCGGATAGGTTACACTTGTGGTGCATTCATAGCACTAGGAGCTTAGATTTCCACCCCTTGCCCTCTTGGCCTATCTCGTACACCTTGTTCTCATTCAGCATTTCATTCTTGAGTTTAAGCTTCTACTAATCTTTATACTGTCACAGCCAAGTTAGTTATAATGGCAGTAAGGTTCTATATCTGTTCATCCATGGTTCGAGGGCTCTGTTGTTCGATACGACCACGACCAAGAGCATTACTTTCTACATCTGTGATCTCTCCTTACACATTAGGATTTGACATTCTTTTTACAGAACTTCAACAAAGTTTCTACCCAACAAAGACTGAACAAAATACAACTAAACACTATAATGAAACAACAACTTCAACACTTTCTTTGTTTTGCATTAGGAAAACAGAATATAACAAAATGTGTAAACCACTCACTAGAATCAATATAAAATGCGTCTAGGAGTTGAGTTATCATTAAGGCTTATTTTAGAGAATCAAATGGGTCATTCGAAATATCAAAGAAAATATGGAAATGGAATGGTTCGGTAATTTTCAGTAGCTTTATGAAGTAGTCCATTGGATATGATGCACTAAATGTACTCAACACGACATAGTCTTAGCTTGATATGATGTATAAGCAAAGAGCTAAGGTCTACTCATCATTAATCTCAAGCTACTATCGAGACTAGATAAGAGTGTGGGTATGTAACTTGAGAGGGCTACTCGCAAGACACGAGAGAATGTTCATTAGCTATTAAAGGATGTAAGATGATTCTAGCTATAATAGTAAGGGACTATTTATATTACGTCGCTTAGGACAACAAGACAATGCGTGAAATTATATAAAGGGTATTGCAAAGTAAAGAAACCTAAGATATTACTAAAAGTGGCAAATGGGACAAATAAAGCAAAGAGAATATAGTACAACATCAGAAAAAGAATAGGATAAGTGGCAGTCTATCATTGCATCCGTATCCTAGGGTCTTGAGGTATTACGTTGAGTTGATTTGAAACTGAAGTTGGTCAGTAGAATGGGATTCAACAGGTGGGCAAGAAGGGGCTTAGAGGTAGGGGTCAGGTCAGGGACTTTGGCCTCAAAACTTTGTAGGTCAGCCATACTGGGTTGGTTTGTAGGCTCGACATTTATGCATGCAGTGGAAGAGAGTAAAGTACTTCTAAGCTGGGTGTGGAAGGAGTTTAGCATCATGCCTCCTACTATTAGAGCTTATCATTTGGTAAGCCAAGAGGATCGGACCCTTCTTGTTAGAGCTTATAGGCCTTAGAGGTGAGCTCGAGTAAGTGGTCCTAAAGTCGACAATCCATCAAACATTCATATATATATATATATATATATATAATATTGCTAATCTCAATATTATAATTCAATTTATTTCCTCCAAAAGAGGATGTAATTTTGCAAGATGAAGTGCCTACCAATTTGTATATACTTATGAGTGGCTATAGAAAGTAAATACAGTTCTTCTTCTTCGTCTTCCTCCTTTATAATCTTCTTTTTTTCTTTTTTGTATACTTTTGTTGTGTAATTGAAGATGACATTGACTTATATAAACCAATACAAACGAAAATGAACTAATACCAAATTATTTGGGAGAAATAATTAGAATGCTAGAGTGAGACAAAAGATAACATTTTGATGCTTGCTTGAATATCATTATGAAGTAGCTTAAAAGATATTAAACTGATATTTTCTTACATATTTGAATAATAATGGCACTGTAATAGTATAATAATCTACTTGATGCAAACTTGAAAATCATCATTATTGCAGTTTCCCTCTTCTTTGAGTAAGTAACTTGTTGAGTATATTAATCATTTTGATTATCTAAACTGATATAGTTAATTTTATAATGATTTTCCTTTGTCACGATAAATGACCCTATTTGCGGTCCATTATGCAGGTGTTTATTTTATTTTTTCGTAATTGTATAAATACATGGAATGGATTTTTTATGCAAAATTTTGTCAAAAGAATTTAGTGGACTTGTTACGCGGTTTTCAACCTATCATTAGCAATGCCGCTTCCTTAAGTTGAATATTTGAAAGATTATGTAACATCTTTCAAATGGTTTTCAACCCATTGTCAGTAACTTCGGTGTTAAAATCTCTAATTTGGTGTTCAGTGAGATGTGCATCAAAGAAGTAAATTACTATTGAATTTTTGCAATGCTACTAATCAAATTACTTGTTTTATGATTTGGGCTTATTTGTTAAATTTTCTTTCTTACGATGTTATTATAGAAGGATTTCACACATGTTGCTTCTAACTTTGCTCATAGCAATTAACTAGTTGTCTACCTGATCAAATGCTTAGGTATATATATTATAAGTATTAAACAAACTTGGGTAGTAGGAGATGCTTGAGCCTCATCTTATAGAACTTTGACTAAGTATTTCACATCATCCTTTTAATATTGTAGTTGAAAACGTTTACTTACTCTAAGGAGTGTCCAATAATCTATTCTCTTAGTTAGTAAGGAGATGAGCATTACAATTTTTACTTAGTATTACATATATTTTTTTAATATATATGTATGTTATATATCATTTTGCTAATTACGATATTATAATTCAATCTAAACTGTAATATATTGTAACTTGTTTTTAGTATTTATGTTTGTTAAATCAAAAACCTACTATGTAATGCCCAAAAACTTGAAAATTTATAGCCGGCCATGTGTTCCTAGTATCTATTGACACATTGAGTATGCACAAATACTAAAATCTCCAAAGTTATCTATCTAAATATCTAAATAGCCATGGTAAAATTTCCATCATCAAATAAATTAGAACAACTACTAAATACATTTCATATAATTTAAAACAAGATTTTAGTAATTATATAATGAGACTCTAACCATCTTAACTCATTTATTATCCTCACAGTTGAGATTCTAATTGTTACTCCCCATCTAGTTAATCTTGATGATTGTGTCTAAAACTAATAAATTTTGAAATTTTCTACTCAAGTACTTGCACTAGGAAAATTAAATCGGGGTGAGCCAAAACCCAATATAGGATAACAAACACGTGTGCATCATCAAACAGTCACCACTTCAAATATGCATAAAAAATACCAATATCCACATACAATAAGTACTAGTTATTATCTTTTTTAATCAATTCTCATAAACATCATAGTCTTGGTGTCCTATGATTTAAGGTGACTCATAACTAAACTCGTACAAAGGTCAGTTCTAAACTGTAAACTGACCCAACCCATAGGAGGTTAAGTTGAACTGCCAGACCCTAAGTGCCCAAGCAATTCAAGAGGATGGAATCACCTGAACCGGCAGGTCAGTTTGACCAGTTCACCCCTTAAAAAGAGAGAGACATAGAGAGAGGAATCAGGTTGTTAGACCCTTGACTTGCAGCTAAGCTTGAGGACTAGAAGGACTGGCTTGACGAATCCTTCTGTTCCAGTCGACCCCTACCGAAGCTGAGCACTGCCTTGCCAAGGTTGAGTATTTCTTTACTAAGTCACCCTTCATACTGAGCCGTATGATCGCCTATCTTTCTATAGTATGCCGAATTGAAGATTACTCTCTCGCCCCCGAGTCGACTAATTATTCAACATCTTTCTTGCCAAGAAGCTGAGAAAGAGAGACTCCAGACTAACAAACCCATCCCTGCTCGAACAAGCCAACTATCCATACTTTTTGTCCGCATCTTTTAACAACCTTGCCAATGTAGCATCGCCATGTATACAATATCATGTATAGAATCCGTTACACTAATGATTATTTTTCTTATATATTCATTTTTACCCATTTGTATCTCAATCTTTACTTCCTTAGGAAATGCCCTTTTTGTCTTTTTCTTTTTAGGCAAGTTGCCTTAACTTATGAGTATAAATATCCTTATATTTACAACTGTAAGAAGATAGATAATTCTGAATACACTTTTGAGTATTTCCTACCTTACGTAAATACTCTGTTTACTCTCGATATCACTCTTATCCTAACCCTTAAGTCAGGCTAGGTGGCGAATAACCTTATTAGATCGATTCATGCATCATATCGAATTGTGCTGTGAGTCTTTGGAAGTTCCATTAGTGCATCATATCCTCTAGAGCTGTTCGTAGGTTTTGCTTAACCTTTATTCGTCATTCATTCATTTTCATACTTTCTTCCATTAGTTCTTTTCAAGCTTTTTGCAATCTTGGATCCATCCAACGGTCGACCTTGTCTATTCCTGGTCACAGTTTGCAACATATTAGTATCAGAGCGAAGGTTTCGTGTGAATTGTAGTTGGTTCTTTTTGAAGTTCTATTATACTTTGTTTTGCATGTGTAAAACAGAGTAAGTTACTGTATTCATTTAATTGCTGTGTTGTTAACTGTTAATTTCTTGAAGTATTTGTTTGAGTTTTGAATCTGTGAGGAAAAAAAAATGACATACCCAAATATGAAAGTTAATATTGGTATTGATAGTGGAGTCGTCCACCATGAACGACAGTCTTAGGAAACTCTCAAAAGCACTGACGAAAAACTTGATGAGGTAGCTAACCTCTTAATAGATTTGACCCGAGTTATTCATGTGTTGTCTTACTAACCTATTGAGGCTACACAAAGCACTCTATAAGTAGCTTAACCTGTTAAAGGTCAGAACCAAGCTCGACCTGTTCGAGGTAGGGGAGTTAGTAAATGAGTGAGGCGAAGGATAGACCTGAAAGAGCTTGATGAAGAGGAATAAGAGTATTTTGAAGAAGAGCATGTTTGAATCCTCAGAGCATTCAACTATGTGAAGCTTCGGATTCCGAGTTTCAATGGATCTGAGAATGTTGACAAGTATCTGGATTGGGAAGAGAAGGTAGAGCACGTATTTGATTACTATCAATATGAGGATTATGAGATGGTGAGAACTATTATTGTTGAGTTCTCCGGATATACCGCCATATGGTGGAAGAGTTTTTAGGCCATAAGAAGATGAGAGGGATACTAAGAGATTAATACTTGGCCTGAGATGAAGAGAGTGCTCAGAAACAAGTTCATACTGAAAACTTATCTCCAAGACACTTTCACTCGACTTCAAGAGTTAAGACAAGGAGGTCGAAGTATTGATGAGTATATTTAAAAGTTTTAAATGCTCATGATCCGCTGCGAAGTAGAGGAACTACCGATTCGAACAGTCTCAAGGTTCATTATTGGATTGAGGGGAGACATTCAAGACATTGTAGAGCTTCAATGATTTGACACAATGGATGAAGCTATTAGGATTACCCAATGAGTAGAGAGGCAAAGAAGGAGTCGAGTAACGATGAGATGCCAACTAGCTGACCCGAATAGACAAGTCACTGAGCTTTGTTAAGTGTAGAGCCGAACAGAAAGATTGATGTTTAAGCCAAGTAGAAGGGCCGAGCTGATGGTGAAGTGCTAACCTGAACTTATGAGAAGGGGCAAGGGTCTAATAGGAAGACAAGCTAGATTAAGTACTCCAAGTGTCAAGGGTTCAGATATATGGCTGCTTGATGCCCGAACTGTAAGACAATGGTCATCAAGGGAGACGTCCTAAAGCTAAAAGTAGAAGATACTGATGAGGAACTAGAGGATGAGGAGGTTATTGCTGAAAAAGAAAATGTCGAGAATGAGTTTATTGAAGAGGACATGTTTGCCGAAGACTTGGACAAATTACTCATGTTTGTCCGACGCACCATGAGCATGGAACCCTTACGAGAGGAGGAGCAAAGAGGGAATTTGTTCCATACCACTTATAAGGTGAATGATCAAGTGTACACCCTCATTGTAGATAATGGAAGCTACACCAATGTGGCATTAGCCAATCTTGTTTCAAAACTGAAGTTACCGACTGTTACACATCTAAGGCCGTATAAGCTGCACTAGTTGAGTAAGAAAGGAGCATTATATGTCACTCTACAAAGAATTACTTTAACCAGATTCTCTATGACGTACTGCCTATGTGTGCTTCCCACGTATTGCTGGGTAGGCCATGGTTGTTTGATAGGAGAATTATACATAACGGCTACAGGAATACGTATATGTTTGAGAAGGATGATCGAAATATCACACTGAATCCGATGTCGCCAAGAGAAGTTAATAAGTTACAGACAAAACTTGCTCGCGGATTGAAGAAAGCTCTAGTGATGTGTAGAGCTGAGCTCTGAAAGGCCATTAATGCTGATGAGTTGACCTTCTTGTTGCTCAGGTAATTGTTG
This sequence comes from Lumnitzera littorea, assembly GCA_024138015.1. Taxonomy (NCBI): domain Eukaryota; kingdom Viridiplantae; phylum Streptophyta; class Magnoliopsida; order Myrtales; family Combretaceae; genus Lumnitzera; species Lumnitzera littorea. The sequence continues at coordinate 20,407,424 of JAMXBB010000004.1, forward strand.
GAAATGAAGGAGCGAGATGAGCTACCCCAAGAAATTAAGGAGTTGCTAGATGAATATGCCGACCTATTCCCAAAATAGTTACTTGAAGGATTTTCTCCAACTCGAGGCATAAAGCATTGAATTGACTCAATACCTTGTACTGCATTGCCGAATAAGCCAGCTTATCGGATGAATCCCAAGCAAGCTTCTAAGCTCCAATGTCAAGTCAATGAGTTACTGGAGAGAGGCTATGTAAGAGAGAGTCTTAGCCCTTGTATTGTGCCTGTACTTCTAGTGACGAAGAAGGATGGAACTTAGTGAATATGTGTAGATAGCCGAGCTGTAAACAAGATCACGATGAAATACAGGTATCCGATCCTAAGGCTAGAAGACATGTTGGATGAACTTAGTGAAAGATTGTGTTCAAGACTCGACATGGACTTTACGAATGAATGGTCATGCCCTTCGGCTTATCGAATGCCCCGAGCACTTTCATGAGACTAATGAACCATGTACTGAGACATCTCATAAGGAAGTGTGTTGTGGTGTACTTTGACGACATCAATGTCTACAGTGCTGACATGCCGAGTTATTGTGAACATCTTAAAGCAGTCCTGAATATCCTTCGTGTCGAGAGACTATTCGACAATCTAAAGAAATGTTGCTTTTGCTAGACGGAAGTGGTATTCTTGGGCTATGTAGTCAATGAGGAGGCTTGTGAGTCAATGATAAAAAGATCTAAGCAATTATCTAGTGGCCGACTCCTATTACTTGTGCCAACATGAGAAGTTTCCACGAATCGACTTCGTTTTACAATAGATTCATCAGGAATTCTAGCACCCTCACTGCGCCACTTACTGAATTAACAAAAAAAAAAAAAAAACACTGACTTCCGATGGAGAGAAAAGGAGGAGAGGAGCTTTTCCAAGGTAAAAGAAAAATTGACCTCTTATCCGGTATTAGTACTACCTGACTTTGACGAAATTTTTGAGCTAGAATGCGATGCATCAGGCATTGAAATAGGCATTATCTTAATACAGGAAAGCAGACCAATTGCCTTCTACAGTAAGAAGCTTCGAGGACCTTAGTTGAATTACTCCGTGTATGACAAAAAACTTTTGGTACTAATCTAAGCACTACAAGCATGACAGCACTTTTTACTACCGAGAGAATTTGTCATATATACTGACCATGAATCGCTAAGGTACCTCCGAAGTCAGACTAAGTTGTCAAAGTGGTAAGCGAGATAGGTTGAATTCCTTAAAAGATTCAATTTTGTGATAAAGTACAAGCAAAGAAAGAGCAACGTAGTTGCAAATACTCTTTCAAGGAGATATGTGCTTATATTAGAGCTGCAGACCAAACTATTTGGATTTGTGAATATAAGAGAACAATACTTATAGGATCCACACTTCAGACCCATAATTTCGTGATGCGTCGATGGGAGGATAGTGGACGAGTATCATGTGAAGGATGCTACTTGTTTCGAGGTAGAAAATTATGTGTGCCGAATTGTTTACTGAGGGAGCTACTGATCAAGGAAGCTTATAGTAGAGGAATCTCCAGATATTTAGGAGAAAGGAAGACCTGTGAACTATTGAATGCCCGCTTCTTTTGGAGGAGAATGAGGAGAGATGTGTATCGAGTTGTTAAAAGCTATACCGTATTCAAGAAGGCCAAACGTTGAATTGAGCAAGGGAAAGTAATGCCCCTACCTATTCCAACGAGGCTATGATTGAGCATAGACTTTGTCTTCGGACTATCGCGAACTACTTGAGACAAAGATTTTGTAATGGTCGTTGTAGATAGGTTTAGTAAGATGGCATAGTTCGTACCTTACACCAAGATTAATAACGTTTTGGCTATTACTTCTCTTTTCTTGCAAGAGATTGTACGGATACATAACTTATCGAGTAATGTAGTCTCCAATAGAGACTCGAAGTTCTTGAGCCATTTTTAGAGAACCTTATGGCGTCAGTTGGGGACTAAATTACTCTTCAGTACCTTATGACACCCCTAAACCACCAGCCAGACAGAGGTGGTTAATCACACTTTAAGATCATTGCTTTGAGCTACAGTGGGTAAGAACTTAGCTAATTAGGACGTTTGCTTACTAGTAGTCGAGTTTGCTTATAACCGAACAATACATGACACTACTAAGCAAACCCTTTTTGAAGTTGTCTATTGATTTAATCCCGAGTTGCCCCTCGACCACACCTTTGTACCAGTATTCGCGTAAGAGGACCCTAACACCTTAGCCAAAGCATAATCCCTTAAGCACATCTATGATAAGGTCACTCGGTACATCGACCAAGCAGCTAAAAGAATGTGAGAAAAGACAAAGGGTATGACGGCCAAATAATTTCAGCCAGGAGACTTGGTGTGGTTGTACCTCAATAAGGAACGGTTCCCGAATAAGAGGAGAAACAAATTATCTACAAGAGTGGAAGGACCTTTCAGAATACTCTAGAAGATCAATGATAATGCCTATAGAATGGAATTGCCTAAGGGCTATGGAGTTTCTAACGCCTTCAACATTGCTAACCTCAGTTTGTATTACCCTAACGGAGAACTGAACGAAGACCATTCGGATTTGATCCCAAATCCAAAACAACCCTGAGGGAATGATAAGAATCAGGTTGTCAAACCCTTGACCCGCAGCCAAGCCCAAAGAATAGAAGGACTAGCTCGATGAATCTTTCTATTCCAACCAACCCCTATCGAGGCCGAGTACTTCCTTGCTGAGTCACCCTTCATGTCGAATTGTATGACCGCCCATCTTTTTATAGTGTGCCGAATTGAAGATTACTCTCTCACGCTTGAGCCGACTAATTACTTAGCATCTTCCTTGCCAAGAAGCTGAAAAAGAGAGACTTCGGACTAATAAAGCCATCCTTGCTCGGATAAGCTAGTTGTCTATATTTTTTGTTCGCATCTTCTAATAACCTTGCAAATGTAGCACCGCCATGTGTACTGTATCATGTGTAGAATCCGTTGCACTAATGATTGTTTTTCTTGTATATTCATTTTTACCCTTTTGTATCTTGGTCTTTACTTTCTTAGGAAATGCCTTTTTGTCTTTTCCTTTTTAGGCAAGTTGTCCTAACTTACAGGTATATATACCCTTGTACTTGTAATTGTGAGAAGATAAATAATTCTAAATACACTTTTGAGTACTTCCTTCCTTGCATAAATACTCTTTTTAGTCTCAGTATCACTCTTATCCTAATCCTTGAGTAAGGCTAGAGAGCGAGTAACCTCACCATACTGATTTATGCATCATATGGTATGAGTCCTCGAAAATTCCATTAGTGCATCATATCCTCTAAAGCTGTTCATAGGTTTTGATTAACCTTCATTCATCATTCATTCATTTTTACACTTTCTTCTATTAGTTCTTTTCCAGCTTTCTGTAAATTCAGACCCATCCAGCAATCGACCTTGTCTGTTTTTAGTCATGATTCGCAACAGAGAGAGAGAAGAGAGGCCATTAAGTTAGAAAAAAATAATTAGATGATATCTATTAGATCATGGCATGTCAAAACTACTTTCTTTATAATTGTGAAGGATAATTTTTTTTAAAATAATATCATCAAACTAATGATAGATGACTAATTATAAATTAATTATGTGTTAATGATAGATCGAAAATTCAATTTAAGTTAATGTAAGTTCTTTATGTAGAACTTGTCAAATGTTAATGACTTGAATATAAGGAAAAGATAAAATTTGAGGGGAAAAAAATTGGAATCATATTAAGTCGGAAATTAATAAAAAAAAATTAGAAATTATTAATGAATTATTACACTTAAAAAAAAGAGAAAGAATGTCACGTTATTAGAATTTATCAATGTATTTAAAAAATTAAATATTATAATATTAAAAAAACGATTCAAGGGCAAAACCGGCTTGAAACCGCCTCCCCTCCACCCCATGACCCGACCGCAATTCAGCGGTAGCCGAGCTTGTAAACTAATGGTTCTAGGTCGATTCAGGATTGAGTCAGTTCGGTATGTTGGTATACTCATAACCCTTACAACCAAGCAACATATAACACCATATAATTATTGGTGTTAGGTCTTTCCTAACACCCAAGTAACCCTCTTTAAATCTAGCTAAATCGTCTTAGTACGGAACTCCACTTGGAATAGCATCGTGTGAAGTCACTAGGTGCCTCACCAACTTTATTAGACCTTACTAATAGGAGATCAAAGCCAATCACATGCAAAAATCATTATTATAAGCTAAGTATATATTAAGTCCGATTTAATTAACTAGCCTAACAAACACAACTAGTAACATATATTTCATACTTAGATTTGACCAAACATTGGTAACCAAATAATTGGTAGCCTAATGTATATTCAAATAGAGAAATTTAAAAATCAAAATCTAGTTCAATTTAAGACCAACTCCACTTTCAAATTCAACTCTCTTTGCCTCAACTTCATTACACAATCCTACTCCTTTCCTAGAGTCAACTCTTAAAAAGACTCATAGGGTATAGAAAATGATTTGATTATTAAAACTGATTTACAAGGGGTAGTCAATAAATATTTGAGAAAAATAAATTAAATAAAACTTTAAGATGGAAAATGTAGCAATACACTACATAAACGGCATAGATAAGGTATGTACGCTGTTTATACCCACTTAGCTATACATAGTATGTATTGCTATTAGTATGGATGGTTGTTGATAGTGAGAGGTTGCTAATTGCTAGTTGCTAAGTGGTTGATTGGATGAGACATGAGGATGCACCTAACCCATGTGGTAACAGCCTATCAAGATGCATTTGATAGATAGACTCTAGATCAAGTATGTATTTTATACACTTTTATGGCCATTTGTTTCAATGCTTTACTTTGATACTAATTGTAACAACATGATCTTGTAGGTCGTATGGTAGCCATATCCAAATGAGATACTAGAGAACTTACCCGACTTTTACCATTGTAGTCATCTCATTTAAGTAGTGTAAGTGCCACTCATATGCTTCCATATAGTTGGGTAGCACTTACCTGAGCGTGTAGTTTGACAATTTGGTAAATTGCAAAGGATTCCATTAGCATGTGACATAGAGGAAGCTTTGCACCATATTGAACTATGAGGCTAAATGAATGTTGATTAGATCACACAACATCTACCTTACATTACTACCTATAATGATAGGCACTCTCGAGTGATTTAGATCGACAGACCTTGGGAGTGAAGCGTGGCTATCGATAGTGGTATAGGAGGATCACTTGCCGACATATTGGTCACACTGGAGCATTACTTGGACAGCTGGTGAGATCACCTTCAATATGACTATTTTTTTGGCTTACCTAGCTTTACCTTGTCTTAATCCTCTTCTTTTCGTAGGCTGCAAAGTTCCATTAGATTAGAATCTCTCTTAATGGGGCCAATTACCAAGCAACTTGACCCCCAGCTGATCCTTGGATTCAAATGTTGCACAACCATCTCCCGATTACTCTCTACCCTCCACTTCTGGCTCAGGTTAAGGTTCTAGATTCCCTTAAGCGAAGTAAATAGACTAGGACTAGGAGAGGTAGATGACATTAGGGACAGGGTCAGTGTGGTGATGATAGTGTAGGTCTATCTCATGCAGAGCGGTCATTTGAGGGTACATATGGAGGTAGCATGTTCAATACCCCAGCTTTGGAGATGCAACGTGAACCTCCCTTCATGCTGCTATTTTCACTTAAGAGAAGGGGGAGGTTTACTAGTTATTGGAAGAGAGTTCTTCTCAAATAGTTACGTTCATTCTTTAAGGTAAGTGAGAGTTTGGCATCTAATGTATCTCGAGTCTTCACTAAGTCTAGAAGAAGATGAGATTATATTTATTATTTGCTAGATATGTATAAACAAATGCACTGAACATTTCTATTTATGTAGAATTTAATATCAATTTCTATATATGTGTATTATCAACTCATGACTCATTAGTCGATATGTATAAGAGCGAAGAAACCAAACAAAGTAAGCAAGAGGCTCACATCTAGCATTCTTTTTTTGCCTAAATTCAAGTTGTAGGGGGATTCATAAAATCCTAGCTATTTAGTAGACTCACATCATCCTCTCCTATAAGTAATAAGTTACCTTCTAGGTAAGAGGGGCTGGAATCTCATTTCTCTCTCTCACTCATCGCTTGCTTATTCTTGATTATTTTTATTGATTTGAGTGTCAAAGTATACATGTAGGGGTCACTTTCAACATCCCTTGAGAGTTTCCATTTGGTCTTGTTGTAGGCTCGACATGACTTTATTAGATTAGATACAAGCTAAAGTCATTTCCATTGTGAATACACCGTTAATAGGTATGTAGAGTGAAATTCAACGTAACAAATTAAAAATTGACAAAATAAATGATATTTTCTTTCTCAATAACTCTTTTCAATCCCTTATCACAACGATAGAGGATAGTCTCACCATCAGTGAGGAGCCACACCTATCAAGAAAAAATCTATAAACCTCTAAACCCATCCTTCATATGATCTCATTAATTTTGTTGTAAGATTTACATCAATTCTTGCTCCGAGTATCCTTATGGATGCAATTACCTCAAGTTTGAGCAAGCTACCTAAAACCTGGACTAGTTCATTGGAAAATATCTCACATCTACTCTAACTCATCAAGAAATTAAACGAAATGTGACTCCAATACTAGTTTGTTGAGATGAATTCCAAGAATCTATAAACGAAATGACATCAACAGTAAATAATAGAGGGGAGCAAAAGGGAAATAATTGATTTAGAAGGAAAATCCCATATTCGGGGGGAATGGGCATAGAAAGATAGAAGCAGCGAAGTCACCAAATAAAGTGTTTCTGAGTTTTCTTACTCAAGAAATCCTAAAAATATAATCTCCTATGGACTCATAAAGTGTCTTAGGATACCATACCTCACTCGGAATGCCCTCACTCCCGCAAATAAAATCCTCCACAAACTTATTTATAATCCCAAGATTGAGCAGAGACCAAGCAAACACGAAATAGAAAATGAACGGAGAAATGACTTCACCTTTACTCTTTCACACAATTCTCCTAAAAGTCGACCAAACTCAGATATGATTCTCCTATTTTATATTGGTTTATGAATTTTCAAATGTCTCGGATCATTATTAAAATGAACAACACTTGAATTCATGACTAAAGAAGACAAAAATGGTTGTGTTGCCACAACATCCTTTGGAAATAAATGGAATGCGGTAGATTGAATGCACTTTGCCTCAATTAGGTTGTAAAATGGTTTTTTTTTTTTTTCTAACTACAAGGAATAAGAATTTGAATCTTAATTTAGCTTAATAGGAGATCATTAACGATACCATCAGGTTATAAAGACTTTATTCGGTTATAAAATAGATTAAATTAAATCATTTTAACCGATTCATTTTTACATTTAAAATGCGGTTATGATTTTATTTAATCATATTTGATGGGAAGTTCACAAAAAGATGATTTACAAATTACATATATATATATATATATATATATATATATATAAAAGATAAGCTTTGAAACGATTCTATTTTTTCCACGACGCCGTTCACATTAAGGGACAAAATTGGCCCTCTGTCTTGGATTTTTCCTTCAAGCAGGATGTCGGAATTATATCTTTGTCCGTGGTAGCCTCAGCAATGGTACTAACTACACCCTATTCATGATGTGAATATCACGTAAATTAAATAATATTAAATGGTTTAATCTTTCTGTGAATTTTCACCTTCAACTTATTGAGGTTTGAGAATGGATGTTTGTTCTTTTCTGTTAAAGCAACTTGTATTGTCATGACTCAATCCGGATTATAACCCAGTCGTTTTTTCTTTTCTTTTCTTTTTTTTTTTAGCTCGAATTAAAAGGGAATAATTTTTTGGGAGATCTAATACGATGAAGTCTTTCGCAGTATGGACTGATCCCGTTTTGATGGGTTATATATATAAATAGTTTTAAGACTTCACAAATGTACACTATATTCATTATTCTCAAGGAATAAAAATTCTCTTTCTCCCCCTGGCATAAGTCACATTGGTCAACTCACATAAATTCTTTTGTACCCTTCATTTTTCTTGCAATTTATTTTCTATTAAATATTTACTCCTCATGCAACATTTTTATTATCTAAACCCAATTAACTTAAGAAAAAACTTCGTTGGTATTTACTTGATCCACTCTATTTTCTTCTTTTAAATTTATATCAATTTAAGTAAATAATTAAGTTAGTTTAGACTTTTTAACTGACCTCTAACATAATTATGAAGTTATCTTCATCCTAGAATTTCAACAATTGATTATTTGCTACAGCATCTAAATGAGAAAATTTAGTAAAAATTGAAAAAATATAAATGGAGAGTAGAAACCAATATATAATACATAAACTTTAAGAATCTTGCATAAGTCATTGGCATATTATGGGTGTAACACATTTACCATTCATACAAAATAAAATTACATCAATATAAATCATATAATTTTAAGTGTATAAATATCAATGCAAAATTGTATCTTCAAGATGTGATTTACTATAAAACAAAAATGTCGCATGTATTAGATGCAATTAGAACTTGAGTACATTGCTAAATAGCATTTAGTGGATGCAATTTTATGACAAATCGCATTTAACCATAGCGACATAGCTAACTATAGAAATCACATGTATGTAAACTGCTTGTATTACATGCCACATGCATTCAAAAGCAAAATCGCATGTTCTAATTAGTATTTGTTTAATGAAATTAATAGTGGATTGGTAAACATACAAATATCTTCATATCTACTGGTCTTAGAAGGTGCACTTTCCCTGCAAATATATTGTGCGCATAATTTTAAAACCGGTGTGCCTAAATTTTCTTTTTTGTTGTGTATTAAGAAGTGTGATGAACACACTTACTAACAAAATCTTTTTATCTATACAGCATGCACTATGAATGTAAGAAAATGTTTATTTTCATATGTGATCATCTCAGCACGAATATGATGAATAAATCTAATACGATAGACAAGTGAGTAAAGTCGCATACTGATTGTGGAAGTATTAAAGTGATTTATAAGGTTAAAATGGTATATATCAAGTCAATATTAACTTGAAACTTTGAGGTTTAACTGTTTAATTGATCATATTAGTCACCAATTAGTTTGATTAATATCTACTTATCAACCTCTTCAGTTTCATGATCTTCCGTCCATTTTGCCATTAGTATCTTTGAAAATCTATCACATCTTGAAAGTTTTACTAACAATTTCTTGTCCACTATCTATATATGTATTAAAATTTTATACGCTAGTTTATTTATAACCATATAGATGTTTTATTCGAGCATCAATAACGCTCATAACTTGGTGCTTTATTCAAGGAAAAAGCAAGGGGGATGATTTGCTTTATCAATGGAGAAGGGTGATGTGGAGTTGCCAAGTATATCGGGGTTTCTCTGACAAGCAACCTGTCCTTATTTATTTATTTATTTCTTTATTAAGTTTTGATTAGTTGCAAAGTGCTATAGGAACTCATAAAATGTTATAAAAAAGGATGTTAAGAAAATTTTGTGAAGAAACATGGAATAAAGTGGGAAGTTAATTAAAAAAGAAAGTTTTTTCTGAAAAGAGATTCAGTAACTAATAATGTGAAAATATATATAGTGTATAATTATAAATTGAATTTAAATACGTAAGTTAATAGTGGATAGTTATTTTAATATTCATACCCGATTTTGTCACGTATAAAACTATAATTAATAGTTACACATCATATATATTTATATTGATATATACTATCTATTGAATTTTTTTTTATTTCTTATATATTAATATAGAACTTAAAAACACAAGATGAGTTGCTATGATATAGATTGTCTTATAAGAATACAAGAATGAAGGAGAAATAATAGAATAATGGATGCCCAAGTGGCAAGTGCAACCGATCCAAGTAATGCCCCGACTCTTGATGTATTATATTTTTAGCTTTTTTCTTTTCTTTTCTTTTCTTTTTGTGACATTTACCAATTGTAAAATAAGATATTATAAATATGTAAGAAAAATCCTGAAAGTTTTTGTTTTTATGCAAAAACAAAATAAAATAATAAATAATGCTGTAAGTCTTGTCTCAGCCAAATAAAGTACTCAGTTGGGATTTGGGAATTGGGATTGCTACAGTTAGAAAAAGAAAAAGGGAAACTCCATCTACTTCCGTATGCGATAGAGAGCGAAAGAGGGTGGGAGAGAGAGAATGGTCCCTCTCCATGGAATATGGATAGGTCTGAGCAGAAAGGTAGGGATGGGAATAAGGAAAACCACATGGCAAAAAATTCGGCTCTTCCGCAATTCTACGACCATGTTCATCAACCACATTGTCATGTCATGCTTGAAGTTGTCTTTACTCTTCACAACAAGTCTTCCAGTCACGTGATAGCAAAAGAGTTTGATTTTTTTCCTTTTTCCCCCCCGTAATTTACCATGTAACAATACTCTCCCAATAATATAAATAATACATAATACAGATTCAATACGTAATAAAATATAAACAATGCTATTACAGGTTGTAATTTGATAAAATCCATATGATTCTCATTTTGATCTTATATACTTACTCAGATTTAGATCATTTCCCTTTATTTTTACTCAGTTTTTTTTTTTTCCATTTACAAATCAATTATTGAAATTGTTTTAATTTTTAAAATATCTATGATTTCATGATGACATTATCATTTTCCTTTTAATTTCAATAATCGATGACAAATTAATAGTTGTCTTGATTTTTTATTCATTTTCTACATATATATATATATATATTTATATATGTATATGGCATATGCCGGTTAATCCTTGTAGATGATTGGTTTGCTTGTGAATTAAGCATGAAGATGCAAAAAATTTAATAAATGTCAAAAGAAGATAGTGAAAACACACACAAAATCCAATTTCATTCCACGATCAATTACAACAATAATATACACAGAACCATGACAAACCACTTATCACTCGACCTCTTAATATCAATTATCAAGATCTCTTAGATCCTAACTTGTCAAAGCACAACCATAATTATTCTCTACATTAATACTAATAATAATGATAATAACTAGCCCTGGCATGCAACATGCCGAAGCCTACTAATTCTTTTACATTTCTTTGCATATTTTTCCACCAATCGATACTTATGCTTAGAAAATGTGGAACTTTAGAATTAGACTTCTAAACCCCGTATCTAGACGCCCGTCCATGTCGAGATCATAAATAATATATATAAAAGAAGAGAGCTAAACAGACCACAAATGACATGTGAATAACTAACTTTGTGACAGATCCCTAACTTCAAATACATTACGGTTCTTCACGACAATGTCATACATATGCATGGATTTGAACTTGTTGAAGTCCTTAGGAAGTGAAATGAGATCGACAGTGGATCTCTTGTGATATTGAAGAAGGCTGGGCTCATCATAATATCTCTCCCACCCAAGCTGCAAGAGCTTCCTCTCTAGGTCCGAGTAAGACATGATCACTTCGTTTGTGGGAGTGTGGACTAGCACCTTCCGCCTAGTACTCGACCCACCGTTCGTGTCGGCGCCAGGATTTTCGACAAGCCGAACCACACCGTTCTTGAACACCCAAACACCGGACATAGTTGGAAAATTAGAAAGAATTTACTTTGGGGTTTGTTTTTCTACTTAAGGATGAAACAAATCGGGTGAAAAGATGGTGCTTTGTTGGGGCTTATATATGGAGGGTGCACACCCACAAACATATATATAGGTAGAGGCATAAAATGTGAGCAATTAAATAAACATACGGAAGTTACTTTACACTATGTTCGGGAAACTTAAGAGAAACGCAAATCCAACGAAAATAAGTGGAAAAGCAAAGAAAGGAAATCAAAGAAAATATATTATTTATTTTTTGTTTAAATTTTTAAAAAGGGAATGAAAGGAAATGTTTACTTTTTTTTTATTGGTGATAGGTAAAAATATCTTTAACATTGTATATTTAACTTTACTTTTAGGGACACTTTTATAATTATTTTCATTCGTTTTCACTCCTTTTTCTCTACTTTTAGAGAAAAAGTAATTAGTTTTAAAAGTTGAAATGTTTCTACTACTTTCTCTCCGATTCGATCTATTTCCCTTTATTTTTAATACTCAAACATAATGTTTCTGTTAGTTTTCTTCCATTTCCATAGATTTTCACCTTACCAAACACGGTATTAGTCATGTCCATGTTATATTAATATTCTCTATTGGAGATTCTGAAAAACCCTATCTTTTGGCCCATCCTTTTTTGTATTGGATTCTCTCTTGATTGAAACTTATTTTTGATTGCATAAGAACCCACCCTTCTCTGCTATGTATGAATGACTACTCAATGACGACTCAAAAGAGAGAGATCCATCAGTATAGTACGGGGAAGGTGAGAAAAGCTACCGGTATTATTAGCCCCATGCAGAGAAGGAATGGGCTTCAACTGGTGTGAATGAGAAAGAGCACATCATGCATCATGACATGCCCTAGCTCCTCGGTCCTCACTGCACTGAGATACGCAACGGCAATATTATCATTCATTGTATTGTTTATTCACGTCGAATACATGTCGGTTTCAAATTTGGTTGTTTCCACGATATTCAAGCCAATCATATACGCATCTTCGATAGTTAGAAATTCCTGAGGGTGACTCGTTAATATTTTAAGCAAACTCTTCCTCTTAAAAAATTGGAAATTCTGCACTTTATCAATAAATCGTTTTAAAAGAGTTATTTAGCGATTTTTTTAAATAATTTTTATGGGTCCCATGTCTAACAAAAGCCAGACTTTAACTAAACAAAATTAGTGCCAAGCACCAGTATTTGGCAGAGCACCCAACTTAGGTGGGTACAACTTTGTTAACATGACTAGGTTGCTTGACATATGTATTTGTATCAAGTACCTTAATAAGGTTATCCTAATTAAACATCTAGTTCAGATAATGAATATTTATATTTGGTTATTTAATTTAAGGGGCCTTAAATTGTTATCAATAAAGATATGATTGAGACACCACCTTTATGCTATGTTTGCTATAGGGAATAGAATTGCAATTTGCCTTCCATTCCCTTCCTCGTTTTTTTAAGGGCGAATCACTATTCCAAAAGTGCAAATTAATTATTATTAATCAAAATTAATTATTTAACATTCAACTTAATTATGACATTCTATAATTAAAAATATTTTTTATAATTGCTATTATATATATTTAATTATATTTCATTTCATATAGATATTTACAAATACATAAAAAAAGATTTATCGCTTTTATACTTATTTCATTTTATTTATATTCATTTCATTTCAGACCATTCTTATATACTAAATATAAATTAAGACAAGAATAATTTCCATCTTTTTTAACACAACAACATCTACTTTTACTTCACTTGAAAATATCACCTACTTTATAGTGTTTGGAATGCTAATTTTGGAAAAGAGAAGAGTACAAGTTGATCACACAAAGAAATGGAGGGTTACCATAAAGTCATCCCAAACATCCAAATGCTTGACTTGGTACATTTAGCTAAAATAATTGTGTGGTGGTCGCATCTTTCCGCTAACGAAATTATATTCTCCTCTTTTTATTTCTTTTCTCCTCCAGCTTTTTGAGCGTCTCGTAACCAGTCTTGACGTTGGTTTTTGTTTCTAAGTTTATTTTTGATGATGTAAAAAGATCAAGATCCATTTCTAAAATAGAAATTTTGAAAATCCAAGATTAAAATATAGGTATAATTAGATACATTTAATTTTAGTTGCATCTTTCATTATCATTTTTAACACATAGGAATTAGGATGTTAAAATTTGTATATAAAAAAGGGACTGCAAGTGGGTTTTTTTTTTTTTTTTTTATGTCAAAAGTTCAATAGAAAATGCATATAGTTTTGTACACAACCAGTCCCATATAAATTCTTTTTGAACAAATTGAAGCATGAGAAACCATCGACATCTTACTTGTTCCTAACAGAGCTATGCCACCACATACATACTATATCCAGAAACAATTTCAGACCTTAGTTGAGTTGAGGTTAGTGACAAGGCGGATCAACATCAACCAAGCTAACCGGCTTGAACTGATCTAGAGGGTAAATCCGAAACCGGTTCTGACGAACCAAGTCTAATTCCCAGTTTCAATCTTCAAGAACCCTAGGCTAATTGGCGCAATTTCTCGATCGTATAAAGAACATGCAATTTACGCGATATAAATTGCCCTTAAGAGTGAATTAATTGAAATTTCCTTCGAGACTCTTTAAAATTCTTAAAATAGGCTTGGAAAACATACTGTTACTTCTTGTTGAATATATTTTTCCAAACCCAAGCCCCTTTATTACATACAGAAGATTGCTTTTCTATGTAATCTATTTACCTAAAGGACAATATGTTATTATGTTATTGTAAGATGTAATACATGTTTACTAATCTTTAAAAAATATGTATAGATAATTATAAATTATATAAAAAATTTATCAAAATATCATTATTACGTTATATCTTGAATATGCAACATCAATATTTATATTTATATCTCATTTTCGAGATGCAGCATTACTATTTGTGTATTGTCTCTATGTTGCATCTTTAAGCACAAATGCGTTGGTGTAAGTATATTAATATCGTAATTTGAAGATGAGACATAATTATAAATAATAATATCACATCTTAAAAGTACAATATAAGTACAAATAATGTTATCTCATCTTCAACATGTAACACAGTAACAATATTTTGATAATTTATTTATATAATTTATAATTATATAATATTTATTAATTTCGATAGTAAACACGTAAATTTCTCTATTAGAATGTTCATGTTTATTTTCTATTCCATTATTCTCAAGCCAAATCTAATAGTACCAAAGATGATTATAATACTCCCAAAGTAAAAACAATGAATAATCAAGCTAACAAATATTAATGGATCCTTTTTCAACTACTTGATGCAAAAGTTTTTAATTAGTATTAATATTCACTATTATAATTTTATAAAATACTATTTTTCTCCTACCATTTATGTGAGACTTTACTTAATATGGAGCAATATCACAATAATATGCAATACTTTTGTATAGGGAATAATATTTTTTAGAAAAGTATCACATCTAATTACCATATTTAAGCCAAATAGATTTTGCGTGGTTCCCAACATGAGTAAACCAAAAGTTCTTTGTTCTCTTATGGTATGTTTATAAAGAAGAACTTCCAAAAGGCACTTAACGTACTCGATTGGCATCCTAAACTACTCTCTTTTCTAAACACATATAAAGAAGACTTATGAATTTTTTTATTCTTTTGCAGGCTCCATATCATTATTACTTTTTAAACATCACATTATATGTTTAAGATAAATATTAAAATATGTATAATTCTTTCGGTAATGTTTCATATTATAATTATAATTTATTGACTATTATAGAAGAAAAAAGAAATCACAATTTTAAAATAAAAGGAATTCATTTCCCAACAAATCGACCACGAAAATACTTTACCATTGGAAATTTGCAACAAATCAATAACCGAAATGGCCTTTGTCAATTGAAATTAAAAAAAAAAAAAGGGTAATCTAGCTGACATGACAAAAATAGCTTTTTTTGATTTAGTGAGGATGCTTAAATAGGTACTCGAATACTTCTAAATACCTACATAGGTAAGCCAATTATAAAGAATGATAGGATCCTTAGTATAGGAATTTGTGCTAAACACCTCTTATAAACACACTCTTAGAACATATACAACAAAGTTTCTTGGCACATTCCTCCGGGCATGTCTTCGTTCCTTTCCATGGGAGCAAGTGCCTTTCCCTACGAACTTTCATCTATGCATTTTTTTTCTTTATTGGTTAAAAATATATTATCTAACCTAAAAAAAAAAAATTTCTAGAAATGTATTAAGAAACTTTTACAAAGAAGCCATAGATAAAGTAAGAGTTCCTTAAAAATATGAGTTTCTTATGATGTTGTGGAGTTCTAAAACAGATTCCTAACCATTATATATGGTTTTAGAAAATTATTGCGTTTCAATTCCAAACACAGAATTCCTCAATAGGTATCAACTTCCATATACTTGACATTAACTTATCCTGTAACTCCTTAGCCTAAACTTGCTTTTTTCTTTTGCCAAATGATAAACTTTAAGTAATTCATCTTGATAAATTACTAAATACGGTGCTAAGCATGGGAATTTTTCAGAGCTGAAATTTAGTATGTTCTTTAATATGCTTCTAGAGTCTACGTGAGTCGATAATTCTTGGATAGATATTAGATCTACAAAATAGATCCATGATCTTGATTTCTATAGTTCTTAATATCGTACTTGCAACCTATACTATGTATTATATAATTTTCATATTGCTAGCTAAACCTATAATTTAATGTACATAATAAACTATACCCATATTAGCTGATGTAACACTTTTTAATGAAGTAACATAAATTCAATTGTCAAAATTATATTGCAAATCAAATAAATTGGAAATAAAATAACATAATATTGAAAAGGATACTTGAGAGATAATCAGTCTATGTTATTCTTATAATGCCCGAATCAAAATTATATCAAACCATATGTTGCCTAGTGGTCAAGCTCTAGAGGATACATATTATAGTGTATAATTTTATATATATTGGTCAAGTTCAAGGCATCTTTCTTTTATACCATGATAAATGCATGGTAAGTTTAAGCATGTAATTGGTGTAGGCTTTACGATCCACTGTTAACAATCTCTCACTTGGTGGGTTGCAATTTTTTTTTTTTTTGTTTTCCTTTCTTTTTATTGAAGTCAATTAGTGGCAATTAGGTAAATAGGGAATTAAACAATGGTTCAAAAATTCGAACTCATAGTCTCTTCTTATGCAACAAGCTTGAAACAACAATCAAATTTATTTGAAGGTTTAAGCATATAAACGACAATTTCGAAAAGATAATCAAGTATGGAGTGAGCATTTAAATCCATGTGTTGTTATTATTTAATTAAGTCATCTACTTGTACAATTTCACAACACATAAATAAACAATATATTCAACAACTAAAGCTTATTTTACCATTAAAAAATCCTGCATACTTTTAAACAGATAAATACTTCTTGTTTAGATCTTCCTATCTTGGGTGTATTTTTTTCCGACCACACACATATTAATTGCTCTGGCCAAACAAACCTACATAATCACATATTAATCCTCAAATGCTTGAATGTTGTTAATACGTATACATTCGAGAGAGGAGCCCTAGTATCGCAACGATCCGCTGCTTTTGAACAATTTCACTCGTTACTTTATCATTGTGCTGGAACCTAGGGTTTGAAGAAGATGTTTAGTCTGCTCAGACTACAATGTCATGAACGCAAGTAACATTAATGGCGACACCTGTGCAAAAGTACCCGAAAGCTGTCTTTATTGGGAATTGTAAATTCAATTATTCGACTCGTCTGATCTGTTAATAAATGAGTTCGTACGTTCTGGCGAACAAATTCTTCCACAATATTAACTTCTCTTGCTTTATCTGAGCATGAATAAATTATTGATTCCGTTTGATTTGGACACAGATGGATTGTCCTTTTATATTTTGAGAAATTCTCCTTTGTATGGCAGCTGATGCTGCAATCAGACAGACTCCTACGTCCTACCTGCAAGAACTAGTACCTTTTTTTTGACTTGTGAATTGTGATAATATCGTGATGGTGATGGCGATATCATAGAGATGTTTCGGTAGAATTAGGATAACAACAATAAGATGATATTTGTTTCATTATTTCGTATCAAACTACGAAAAAAAAAAAAAAATGAAATTGGATAGGTATCACATGTAGTTATTTTATAATATAATTTCACCCACCATGTCATCTCTCCTAAACAGGATGATCCATGCTAAAGAAGTGTAAACAAATCTGTAAATTCATTAATTTCCTAGCAGCAATCGAGGTTTTCTAAAAGGACTCATATACGTTGATTTTTTTCTCCTTATTATCCGCCAGCTACTCAATTGGCATATCATTTTTTATAAATCATTTCTGTTTCCCAATAAAATAGTGCTGTTAATTCACATGAAAATTGTTACAAGTAATCGTTAATTTACATTTAATAAGTCGTAAGACTTCCATGTGCCAAACATTGAACACCTAATGCGAAAGAAAAATGTTGCCGGATAAGCCATTGCTAAAATAGTAGGAATATAGAAAATGTACATTACAAAAAGTTTCAAAAAAGTGGACAGGGGTTGCTTGATGAGAATCGATAAAATATCATATATAATCAAATCGTAAAAGAGAAGGAGGTGTAAACTTTATTCCACTTTTGGCCTGATGTAAGCTCCATATTTATTATGTCCACCGTTTCGATTTTTGTTTTTTTAATAAATAAAGGTCTATCCTTAATTTATTAGGATTGAAAAACAAAATAATATAGAGTAAGGAAACATTAACCTAACCTTGTTGAAGCATACACATCAATCAATAAAGTGTGATTTGTCTCCAAAGGCGTTGTTTGGCTATGCAGTAACTATGAGGATAAAATGGTACAATATAGAAAAACCGAGAATAGTAAGGGAAAACCAATTGCGGATTGAGAAAAACAATGCATGATGATTTACGTGGAAAAAATTGGATAAACTTGATGAAGCAATAACATTCGATCATTATGTTGTCAATTGTGTTCGTGGGCACAACCTGACCTTTTTATATGCTTATTTTTTCATTTTTAATTTTTCTCAATTTACTAATCAATAGTCGATATTACATTAATTTTTAGAACAGATCATGATGCTATTTTCTTTCTTTAATTACAACTATTGATTATTACATGTTATAAGGAAGATTGAGAGAAATTAAACTGAGATTATCTATTTCTTTATATATTGAGCGAAATTAATCATATGAGCATATAGATTCAAATAAGGAAATAGATAGACAAAAGAGAGCAAATCGACATCTCTCTTGAAATAATATCCCACTTGATGAAATCAACATCCTAATCCTGTGAAAACTCACATCATTTTTTTTTCCCCTATAGATTAAATACTTGATTCCCCATACTCTAGCTATCACAATATAACTAAAGTCGACATCATGGAACAATAATCTTCTTGATGAATCTTGTCAACCATGAAACTTCTTTAGTAGCTTCTGCCATCACCATATACTTAGCCTCAGTCGTGAATAGAGTAAATAAGAACCACACCAAAGGCCTTCAAAAAGGGACTACCCATAGGAGTGAACACACATATTTTAATCGATCAGGTTTCCTATATAGTCTGCATCAATGTGCCCTATCATTGATACTTTTGCCTAATATGTACCAAAGGCAACACTGCATCTATAGCACACTATAGTATCTAAAAATCCATCTGATTGCATTTTGAAGCTATTTACTTAGGTTTGCCATATAGTTATTCACTACATTTATAGTTTTCACTATACGTAATAATCTTGTGCAAACCATGGCATACACAAGATAATGCACTTTCCTCTGCTTTTTGCCCTGCTTAACTTTGACACACACATGCCACTGGACTTGGATATGAGGTCCACTCCAAGTTTCGACAATATTACTAACCTGAAATCTTAGACATAGAAGACTTAGATTTATCTTGTCCCAATTGTACATCATAATGTTGTTTAGTTATCTTATTGCAAATCTACGAGGAATGCCATTAGATTATTGATGAATAAACAATCACTCCATTGAGTTCATATAGTGGAGGCTTTTGTGGTAAATTTATTTGAGGAACATATTCATCAAGTTGGAAAACAACATTTTCAATGCAAAGTGTTGTTGTGAAAACTTCATTATGGTTAACTATTGGCAGTTGTCCCCATGATTCTTATGACATAGTACAAAGTACTAAGGATAAATCTCGAAAGGATACATGAATACAGTTTTTGTTAGCATGTGTTATATATTCTATATAACTACTAATATTATCATAACAATTAGTTGTTGTTGTTAGAATATCTTTTAAGTATATCAATTGAGAACAAATTGTATGTAGATACAAGACTTATAGCATATAAATCATGATATATTCATAAAGTCAAAGTAAGATTTATGTACTTAAAATTAGAGAAAAATCCTCCTTGTAGTAGCATTTTTCTATATAAAATTGGAAAGAGTGCGAGAATATCTTTTTTCCTGACAAAAAATTAAGTTAGGTTAAAATTATTTAACAGGAAAGCAGTTTTTATATCCTTATTAGATAAAAGTAGAGACCTTTGTTAAGTCTCTTGTTAGGCAACAAAGTCAGTAGCCCTATCTATTACGGGCTATTCACATTAAAAGCCCAATTATAATATTCATATTGATCAAGTGCTATACTTAAATAATAATTCCATAATTGATTTATTAATAATTCAAAATGATATATTCTAAATTATTGATTAATGCTAATCCATATAATAAAATAACCTAACATTCTCTCACTTAGATATCATTAGTCAATTATAAAAAATATATGAATTATTAGGACGAAAATATCAATTATTGTCAAAACATATATTAACCAACAATTTAAGAAATATCAAGCTTAACATTGTAGATAAAGTATCCGATAGGGATATATATCATACATGTTAATATGTTTATATTTAACACAAAAGAATAATGAACAAGAAAAACACAATTAAATAAGACAAATGTACCATATGACAGAGTAATCCTAGCATTTCAATAATGTTATGAGAGATATGTTTATAAAAGTGATATTATCTCGTACATATCTTAGAATAATCAACTATTATACAATTTTAGACTCTTATAACCCAAAATATCAAAAGACGAAACTAAGGTCATATGAGTTATTTGAAAAAGAAAAAAAAACTCCAATAATTAAGCCTTTAGTCAATAGATCTGTTAACATATTCTTTGTAACACTATGCCTAGTTTGAATTTGAATCTCTAGAAATTTCTCTCTAACAAATAGATATCTTATATCAAAATTTTTTTAGTGAAAAATCTTTTGCTATTTTGAGAGAAATGCATAGTAGCAGTATTGTTGCAATATACCATAAATAGTCTAAATATACTTTCAACAATGTGAAAACCAAAAAGCTACATGGCTGAATTAGTAGCCTCATAGCAAGCAACATACTCTCTTTTCATGGTAGAAGTAGCTATAAGCATTTATTTGATACTTTTTCAGGAAATAGCTCCTCTAACCATCGTAAATAAAAAGCCAAAAGTAGATTTTCAACTATTAGGACAACTTACAAAATTAGAATCAAAATAACTAATGACTTGAAATTAATCAAACTTTTTATAGGTCAATATATAATTCTTAGTGCCCTATAATTATCTCATGACCTTTTTATGGCATTCCAATGAGCCATACCTAAGTTAAAGCATTAGTAGCAAAAACAATATGATGAAGACTACAAACTTAAGCAATCAAACTACCAATAATGGAAGCATATGGGACCTTCTTTATTTATTTATTTATTATTTTGAGAACATTGAGATTTAAAGAGCTTATTATCCTTTTAAACAGGTGTAGCACAGCAACACATGAAAACAAGATTGTACATTAAACTACTTGAGGATTTTTTTGGCATATCCTCTATGAGATAAGTCAAGAATGCTATGTGACTTATTATGGTAAATTTGGATGCATAAAATAACTAAAGCATTACGAAGGTCCATGTCAAAGCGGCTATTTAAAATCTCTTTTGTTTCTACTAAAAGTTTAACACAATTACTAGTAAGAAATATGTCAACGTATGTAAAAAAAAAAAAAATAATTCTAAAATATTGTTCCCACTATTTTTTAATCCTCAAAGTTGGTCCTATTTCGACAAAAGTTAATTGTATTGGTACAAAGATTGGCATCAAGTTGATAAAGGAAACATTTAATATGCACATTATTATCATGCAATTAAAGAATTAATCCATATGCATAACCAAACATGCTTTTAATAAAAATTTTTACTTATTGTGATCTCACTTAAAGGTCTCGAATCACAATAAGTAAGAAATATAATATTACAATGCACTAATCTTATGTCACTAAAATCCCAATAATGTAGGGTACTTGAAACAAAATTGACGCAAGAATGAAACTGATGGTGTATTATATCAACAATAAATCACATTAATAATAACACACCGATGGGATATAATTATTATTAATGCAATATAAATTACAACTAAAAAAAAATTGAATTATTTGTTTTGTACAATTGTACCTACAATGGGTAAGCCCACAACTATACAAAATGTTAACAATCATACCCAACAGAATATGATAATTTATATCATGCATAATAAGACATTCAATTCACATAGAATACAATATTTAATTCATATAAGGATATTAAAAAAAATTAAGGTCATAATGATAACAAGTATAATAAAAATAATGATACAGTAGAATATGATGATTATGCCAATTCATAACTCATAATATATGTCGGCCTAGTAAACATTACTAGATGG
The DNA here is from genome assembly GCA_024138015.1 of Lumnitzera littorea. Lineage (NCBI taxonomy): Eukaryota > Viridiplantae > Streptophyta > Magnoliopsida > Myrtales > Combretaceae > Lumnitzera > Lumnitzera littorea. The sequence goes on from JAMXBB010000004.1 coordinate 20,429,827, forward strand.
CTTATAGTACCAGATAAGATATTTATAGTAGATTACGTTGAATTGCAATTCTCTAAATTTTTTATAGAAAGTAAAAGAAAACAATGAGGACTTTTCTTATTTTGGTACTAAAATATTTAGTGAATCGAGTAAAGCGCATGAATATAATCTATTAGGATTTCTTTATCCTTGAAATGAATGATTTCATACGAGACCTAATACACTAAAACAAATTCAATGTCTCGTTTTCATTTCTTATCATTAGCACCTTTCAAAATTTTTTGGTAACAATATTTATTGTCCACATCAAAATCAATTTGAACTAAAATAAGAATGCAAAAATTTAATAAAATAGGTAAATAATTGATTTTCCTTTAAGAAAAACAAACAACTTTAATTATTTTAAAGATCCAGTGCATTACACACAAATCCCTTTAGACAAGAAAACAAACATTAGGATTTTATTATGTAAAGTGAACAAATTAGATGCATAAACTTTTAAAAATTTCTTTTTTGAGAGATAAATTCTCTAAACTCATCTATATGTACATAATTTAAATTAATAAACCACTTTTGTAGCAACTACACAAATAAGTATAGTGCATTTAATCACATGTAGGAACCTGAAATATAATCACTTATAGTGCTTTTATTCACATATACGCCCTCAAATCTAATTGCATACTTATCATAATTTTAAGATTTATACATAAAATACAATCTTTACAAAATAACAAAATTAAGATTCCACCAATATATGTGTGTGTGTTTGTATTTATATATAAACTGACGTGATCATAAAACTAAAAAAGGAAAGGAAAGAAAACAAAACTATATAAGTAAGTAAATAATCATATTGTTACCAATATATAATCTAATAAATTTTTTAGGATATTGCATAAATCACCTTATTACCAATATCAATTTATATTGCCATATTTTATTTTCTTCTATTTGCTTGGGTCACTTGAAAACCTATTAATTGGATTTACAAATTTTCAAGCAGTTAAGTTTTATCATCGTAACAAATAAAATACATACTTTTTTTTTTCCTTGTAATGACTTCAAATGTGACTACGAAGTCACAATTTTATGGCACAAAGTTTTTTTAATAATGTTGGTAGAGAGATTAGGTTGTCAATTGGAGAAAGATTGAATGACATTATTTTAATTGATTCCTTTGTCCATCAAAGTTACCATAAATTAAGAATTATGAGAAATAGACTTAGTTAAATAGGAGCGATTGAAAATATTATTTTAATTCTTTTTGTGGCATTCAACTTGATACAATATTCATGAAAATACCTTGACACAACTCTATTGTTTCTCTTATTAAATTTGACTATACAAGATACAAACAAAGCAAAGCTTGATTTTTCAAAAAAGTTTAAAACTTTATAACAATACTCTTAAGATTAACAAATCAAATATAAGGCTCTATCATTTTAATCATTCAAACATTCGAAAAATCAATGGAGTGCAAGATACTTATGAAGAAAAAAAAAACTCATCTTTTATGATCAAATATAAAATTATACCAATTATGAATTGAAATAACTTCACCACAAATACTAGGAAAACTTTATAACAATACTAGAATATCTTTAAGTATATATAGAGAAATCAAGAAAAAATTGTATATAAATACAAGATTTATATCATGTAAATCTTGATATATTCATAAAGTCAAAGTAAGATTTATATACCTAGAATTAAAGAAAAATCCTCCTTGTAGTAATATTTTTCAGTATAAAATTGGAAATAGTGTAAGAGAAAACCACTCTCTTCTTGATAGAAAATTAAATTAGGTTAAAACAATTTAATAGGATAACATTTTTTATATCCTTGTCAGATGAGAGTAGACATCTTGTTAGGCAACAAAATTAGTAAACCTACCCGTTATGAGCCATTCACATTAAAAGCCCAATTATAATATTCATATTAGTCAAGTGTTACAATTAAATAATAATTCTGTAATTGATTTATTAATAATTTAGAAGGATATATTCTAAATAATTAATTAATGCTAATACGCATAATAAAATAATCTAACAGTTGCTGCTACTAATAGTTTTTCTTTGGGTACAATGAAATGTTAACAATGGCAATAAACAACCAATCTAGCATGCAATTAAATAAAATGAATCACATTGAGGGAAAAGGAGTAAAATAATTTTGTTTTTGAAATCAAGGAAGTTATTTAATAATATTTTCGTGAACCATTATTTTACACTGTATCTGGTAAACTTTTGGAGATATAAATGAGTAGAAATCAAAATAAACAAAGGGGAAAAAGAAAATAAGTGTGATTCTTATCTTGTGAGTGGATATCTAAGAAGGAAATGAAAGGAAAATTTTCCATTTCCAATTTTCATCACATAAAGGAAATAAAAGGAAACAAGTTGTTTAAATGATTATATTGCCTTTATTTGTATTTAGTAAACTTTCTCTCTAGAATTTTTTTGGGTAAATAACTTTTTCTCTAAAATTAGAGAAAAACATATTGGTTTTAAAAATGGAAAACTTTCCACCTATTTCTATTCATTTCCTTAAATTTCTACTTGTATTTGAAATTACCAAACACAAACTTTCTATTTTTTTCCAATTATTTTCTCTTGATTTTATATGATTTCTACCCAACCAAACACAATGTTAGTCTCCAAAACTAGTTACTATTAAAAGTGATTAATTATCATAACCTTTTGCATAACATTTAGTGATCGTAAATTGAAATGTTATAAATATTAACAAAATTATTCTTTTCTTTAAAATAAATATGCTCTAAGTCATATCTTAGCCATACATAAACTATGAAAAAGGCTTCAATAGTACTTGACATGCTACGTGCTTTGATAAGGATGTTACTCAACAGGTTATTATAAGGTTTCAAACTCGGTTGACTTGCTAAAAACCCTATAAGGCTAGGGTTTTGGGAATAATTTTCAAATCCTATAATACTCAACGTAGAATTTTGAAATTTAGGGAAAAACGGATGAAAAACTCGAACCTGGTTAAAAATAATAATATTTACATATAAGATATTAGTATTGTTGTATAAGTGTATATATAAATAATAAAACATAATAATTAATAAAATGATATCTTTATCTCTTTCAATCTTTCAAAAAACCTCTAACTGCATCTCAATTCTCATTCTCATTCTTGGTAGACATAGCAGACTCCACTCCACTCGAAGTTTCATCTCTGACTCTTACCTCAACACAAAAGTCACTACTGATCAATCCTATGAATATTGAATTCTTTATGTAGATATTGTTGTTTTACTTTTAGATTTGTAGCAAGGATTTATAGTAATAGGTTATTTGAAAATTAAATTTTATTGTGATGTAATGTATGGACACTTTATTATACTTATATTGTTGAGCATCTTGTTAATGAACAAAAGTGCCTATTTTTATTAAATATATCTTATCTTTTCTTAATTTTTTTAATATTAGTGAGTTGAGCCAAATTTTAACTATCGTTTTCTAAAAATAGGGTAAAAACCCTATAATACTTCTCAGAACCTTATACCCTATAAGGTGGTGTTTTGGGAAGCCTTATAGGATACCAAGTTAGGTTAAGGTTCTACAAAACCTATTTTAAACCTATCTCAATGGCATCCTTATGCTTTGATGAATAGTTAATAAGTATTAATAAAATTCTAACCCTTGTAAATATTAACCTATTATCATCAATAAATGTCCAAATATTATTGGTCATTTATCCACTACTTATCCCAATATGAAGTGTATTAGCAATGTTATCAAATGGTTTGGGGTAGTTGACTCAAATATATGAAAGGGTTAATGGTTAAAGTAGTGGAACTACATTCGATGATGGTTCAATCGAGGTTAGACGAAAATTGGATCGAATTAGTTTTATGATAAGATCGAGCTGAATCAAATTGAACCATAAGAATCGATCTGAATTTAACAATATTGCGTATTAGTATCTATCAATCTTTTCTCTATAACCTACTTACTTGAGAATCAATACGTCAACCTACTCACTTGGGAATTGGTATTGCTAGAGACTAGAATTAGAAAAGAAAAGGGAAACTCCACTCAGTTCTATGTGTTTTAGTGAAAGAAAGAGAGAGAATGGTCCCTATCCCTTTCCATGAAATATGGATGGGTCTGACCACTTAGGTATCACTACATGGCATGATCAAGTTATAGGGATGGGAATAAGGAAAACCCCAGGACACATGACTCATACTATCTTTACAACTAGTACCTTTTGTCATGTCACACTCAAGAATCAAAACCTCACTAATTTCTTTCTTTTTCTTTTTTTGTCCCAACTTCATATAATCAATGAAAAAGTTTATAGCATTGATATATTTACATATAAAATAATAGAAAAAGCTAAGAAGATAATGTTTGATATATTTTCGAATTTCTTTTCTTTTCCATTCTTCCTCATATACATTATGAGTAATATATAATACAAATTTGACACAAATTGGAGAAAATGAATTACTACAAATTTCTGAATTTCTTTTCTTTTGCAAAGATCTTTGGAGATGGTTGGCTTGCTAATGGATTAAGCAACAATAAGAAAAAAAAAATTGGAGAAAATGAATTAAGCTAATGAAAACAAGCAAATCCAATTTCATTCCATAGTCAAATACAACAATAATATACAAAACCATGACAAACCAATTATCACCCAACTACTTCTACCAAACCATCTCTCTTCAACTCTAACTAGACAAAACACAATCCCAGTAGTCTCTACATGATCAATACTTATACAAAAGTAGGCTAACATGCAACATACATAAACCATCTAGTTAAATCTTACATGTTTGAGCACAAAAATATGGAAAAATGTTAACTACATATGTCTCCAAACACTTGTAAATGGCTAAAAGAAAAACTATCACATTTTCACATATTTCTTTTTTTCTAGAACCACAATCATCCTTAAAAAATGTGAAAAAGTTTTTTCTTTAAACCTCTAAACTAATGTCTTGAGCACCTGTCATGACAACCTCAAAGTTACATATAAGGAGGGACTAAGCAAACCATAAATGGCATGTCAATTACTAACTTATGACATATCCCTAACTTCAAATACATTACGGTTCTTCACAACAATATCATACATATGTACGGACTTGAACTTGTTAAAGTCCATAGGGAGTGAAATGAGATCAACTGTAGACCTCTTGTGATATTGAAGTAAACTGGGATCGCCATAATATCTCTCCCACCCAAGCTGCAAGAGCTTCCTCTCTAGGTTTGAGTAAGACATGATTACTTCATTCGTAGGAGTGTGGACGAGCACCTTCTTGGCTCCTGAGTTCTCGACAAGCCGAACTATGCCATTCTTGATTATCCAAACACCTGACATATTTGAGATTGAAGCAAATTGTGTAAGAAGATGGTGCTTTGTTGGGGCTTATGTGTGTGTAAGCATATATATATAGGTAGAGGCATATTATGGAGTGATTAAACAAACATGAAATGAGTTACTTTAGCAATTGGGATGTCTTTATATTGTCGGTAGGTTCGGCTAAGTAGGGCCCATATGGGTCATAGTATTTGAAACACACTTCACATCAATGTGGGCATAACATAAAATTCTGTACAATTGGATTGAGAAGAATCTACCTGCTTTTGTATTATATGGGTACTGAACCCACCTATCCATGGGAATCTTCATTTGAAGAAAGTATATAAGGAATGAGACTTGTTATAGTAAATGCAAATAGAGAATGACTTATAAAGTGGATCATATTGTGGTTGTAACTGCTGATATAATAAGATACGCAAGACTTGAGCAAATAAGGCATTTAGTCATAGAGCTAGAGAGCTAGTTGCATATTTGAAGGGAAAATAATTGATATCCTTCTTGGAAATCGGTCATGTGATATGATATGATATGATGTATTCCATTGATACATGCATTGGAATTATGGATAAGTAGAAGTACAATTCAAAATTTCTACTAATTTTGGAAAGAATCACATAAAAATTCAAATCCTATATTCAAGTAGTAGCACTTTATAAATAAAGATAATTGATAAATTAATAGAGATAAGTTGATTAACACTTAACAAGATCACTATACATGTGATCAATCATTAAAAAAAAAAAAGGACATGATGTTGTTAACACTATCTAAACTTTAGTCAAATTTTCAATGTACTACTGAACTTTTAATTAGTTGAATTTAGCACATAATTGAAATTTTCTATCTCATTATTATTATCTATTGCACGTATATGCAATGTCTCATTAAGATGCTAATGTTAAGGTATATATGCCATATGGAAGCATAAGGTCACATCAATTGGACAATTAAAGAGAAATAAATAGCATAAAATTAATGCAATTCTACAATGAAATGGAGAGTACAACAAATCCCTTAATAATAATGAGGATAGAGGACTAACTTTTTCTCTTACAAAACTCTCTCAAGAATGGAATTAAAGAACTAATGAGCTTATAAACTCAAATGGCTACCCTCATTTTAAAGGTGATAGGATGGTTTTTGGTGATTGAATGAAATTATGGTTTGTATGTGAGGGGCATTTCGGCAATTGGGTTTTTAGTCTAATTAATGCTATAGATCGGTTTAATAGGCTAATGATAGAGCCTATGAAATTGGCCTAAAACAGGGATGTTTAGACTTTGTTTAGCCTTCAAATGAGCTATTTTATGGACTTTATTTTATTATTGATAGGCTTATATTATTTCATTATAGGCTATTAGGCTAATTTAAAGCTTAAAGCCTAAGCTCAAGGTATATAAGAGGAGAAGGAGTGAATCTTGACCATGGGATCATTCAAGACAATCCAATGACTATTACCAACATTAGATCTCCACCATCCATCTCAAAGTAATCTAACAGTTGGGATCCGCCCCTCAAATCTATAAATAAGAGGCTCCTCCTCTCATTTGAGACATTATGAGATTATCTAGCTTAAGAAAAATGCGGAAACCCTACTGAAACTACTCTACGAAAGATCAACCAAGCTACTCAGTAAAGAATGAATTAAGAACATTCAAGTGCACAAGGCTTAGTTTTCTATCATGCGCGAGCATAAATGATCAAATTTGCTTATTCCTCTTTCTACATATCTCCTCATTACATCCATACATGTGTCATTGGATCAAGTGATCTCTAAGATCAATACATGATGGTCATCGATAGTAACCCTACCTATAGTATGCAAACAAAAACTTTAACCTTTAGCTTCAATGGTTAAAAATGAAGGTATTAGAGTCAACATCAACACCTCAATAAGCTTAATCAATCCATAAATTAAACTGCCTCATCAAATCACTACTTAGATCACTAATGAACTAATCTAAATTGGTCCCATAAAACACCAACTAAAGCTCCTCTAATAGACACAAAACCTATGATAGCCTAATCTAGGGATAAACAAGAAAAACTGACTGAACTATGAATAAAACCAAATTTGAATCAAACTGAACTTAATTGAAATGAAAATATTTTTTTTTTTTCCTATATGTTCGGTTCATATTTAGTGACAAAATTTTAATAATTGCACCATAAATAATCTACACATGTTCAATATTTCTAAAACAAACATAAAAGCATATGAATAATGAACATCCATGTGGTGTATGAACCTTCAGATTTTGTTGTTTTCCATGTTAGATTCTTGATAGGCTATCTAAGCATCCAATGTTGTAGAAAAGGAATTAACAACATATTTTGATTATGCAAAAAATAAAGCACATATACATAGCTTTAATGTTTTCTTTTCAGTATAGACCAAAATCATGGTTTTGTCCCATGTTACAAAACTCACTAAAAATAACAACATGGAAATTTAAATTCATCAAATACAATGACATGTAGATCTAAACCGTTAGTCTAACATAACATTAAATCCATAAATCGATCTGTAACCCGATTCCAATGGAAAAAAAAATAGTGAGTGGACCATTAGTCTGCTCACTTTTAACAACACTCTTCATTGAGAGTATGATAAATTTTATCTTATGTGTCATACCCTCAATGAAGGGTATTGTTAAGGTTTACCTATTTATTGCTTGATTCCAACAAATATTATATAAGTAGGGGTTAAATCTAATTGATTTAGTCATAATATAAATAGACAAAGTTCTTTGATAATTTAATATGATTGGCTTTAATACCAATTGAAAGAAAATTTTTCATTTAAATAACTTTATGGTGAAACTAAAATTACCCATAGATTTATCATAATAGATTAACAAGGAAAATGAAAAGCCAAGAAGACTTACTCATATTGTGGAGAGAAAGGCAAACAAATAAAATCTTATTGATACATTATTTAGAATGGAGACCCCAACCTATTTTTAGCCATTATTGCTTTATTTCATTATGGTCCATTATAGTAAGCAAAATAGAATACTTGGATATGTAAACATTAAGCTAATAATAAAATCTGTAGAGACGAGTTTAAAAGCATTCTCCATTAACTAATCGAATTATCACTTTTATTTAACGAGCTTAATTTCTTAACTCAAATAAATAGCCAATAATATACAATTATGGTATGTTCATTTCACCTGATGAAATTATAACATAATGGATTTCCTATTCATTTAGAATTGAATAGACTCATATTACATATTACAATGTTCAGTTGCATAAAACATACCTATGGAATTGAAAGTGATACAATGGCAATTTACTATTTTGCCCTCTACTTTCTTTCTTCAACCTTCTCCATCATACTGCTTATGTTTGTCTTTCATACTCTCAACACGCAAATTGTAAGAATTCAATCAAACAAAACTTTCTCTATCATACTCAAAATTGCAAGAATCAAATCAAAGGAAACTTTCTCTTTCCACCATAGTCGAAACCAATACCTAACTTCTCTGTAAAATACATCTTTCTATGATGAAAATCAAAGCATAGGAATGGTAGTGATCAGTTCCTAATTGTTCTAAGATCCAAAATAATCAAAACTTTGCCCTTTAATCATACTGCCATCATTCAAGAAGCTTTAGTTTGCTACTAGTAAGTCTCACGAAAATTCGTCTACCCCTCCATTTGAACCTCTTTAAAGTGGTAAAGAGAGAGTTCAATTGTCATTGCTGGAGAAGAAGGGTCGATTGAGGTTGTTAGTTAAAGAATAAGCTTCATTAATGGTCTATTAGGTGGCTCTTTGGTGGAAGACAAAAGAAAAATAAAAGTACAATGCAAGTCATTAGGACTCATATCTCCATTGAGTAGCAATTTTTAAGTCTAACTAATGAATTGGGATTTAGCATTTTATGGAATGGTGATTCCTTATGAAATTGCTTTCACATATCAAAACTAATCTAAATATTGTAATAGCAATTCCGTGATGAATAAAGAGGGAATCGAATTGCAATTATGGTGAAGTGAATGGGATGTAAATTAATATAGTCTCCCACAAAATTATAACACTATATGTTATCTATTGTGTCCTTTCTTTCTCTTAAAGATCTAGAGTAAAAATATTTTCTTTTCATAAAACCTTAAGAGAAAGTATAGACTAAATGAAACACAAGAGAATAGGGAGAAGAGAAAGAGAGAGATAGTTATACCTTTAAGATTTTGAAGAAGTAGAAAGAGAGTTGTATACTTTGAAAAAAAAAAAATACAAGGTTCATTTTGTTATAGCGAATGGGATAAGTTAAATCTTCTGAGGAATAATAAATTCGTAGGAGTTAAGGAATTTGAGTATATACTTAAAGTTTTGAAGAAATATGTGTAACAAAGTTTATTTGCATCCATACAATTATTTGATAAAATAATAATGTTGCTTCAAGTTTGCTCATCTAAGTCTACTTCTAGATATCAAGGGTAGAAACCATAATTGATGCACATTGTTGATAAGATATTTTAGGCAAGTCTAAGACCCAATTCGAGAAAGGACCTCCTGAGGCCCATTAAGCAAACAAGGAACTAAGCACCTTACCTCTACCTGAGCACTTTGCAGCCCTATCAAATACTTTAACCTATCTTCGGATAATTCAGAAACCTGCTCTTTGTATGCCTAAGCACCAAGCGCCTTACAATCTACTTGAGCATTCCTCATCTACTCGATCACCCCCCTAGCTCCATGACCTTCTTCGACCTCTAAGTGTGCGTTTGCTGCATTAGAGGTGCCTCTTCCCTTATAGATACTCTACAAAAAGTCAGCCCTTAGCTCATAGATTAACTGGCCCTCTCTTTCTTAAGCTCCTTTGTCTTTTGCTCCCTTCCTTCTCTCCTCATTAATTATACACTTGACATTCGTAATACGGTTAGTACACTCAACATCTCGTGAGAATGCCGATGTGCCACGTTTTAAACGTAGCTACCAATATGTTCATAGATGATTGGTTGGCAGAGCCACCTTATCACCCCTGTAGCATATGTCCCCTACAAATGATAAGTACAGATGAACCCTAGGTTGACATGTGTACTTAATAGGTAAGCCCCTTGTACTACAAGTAGCGCAAGGAGGTTGAAAGGTAAGAGATCCTCTCTTTTTCTCTATTTTCCCTCTTTTTGAGCCACATTCACACATAGCATTTGCACATTGTAGCCCAAGCATCTCTTCTCCCTCTTTAAGGAAAGTGCTCGAAATCCCACACCCTAACATACTTCACCCTCTTTTTCCTCCTTCCTTGTTGACTTAAACGTCTAAGAGCTCTCATGGACCAACCCATTGAGCGCTTCTTACTGGTACTTAGGAGGAAGAAGTGTACCTAGGAGCAACAAACATGCCAAACATTCAACCCTAATAATATTCTTCCCTTAGAGATTTAAGCCCATTTTCGTCATCTTATCCAGTTGATTTATGCATCAACACACATGTTGGAATAATGCGTGGAATTAGTGGAGGAAAATGTAATTGAAACCTAGTTGATGAGATCTATTTATATATATATATATATACACACACATACTTAATCATATTTTTTTTCTCTCTCTTTATGGTTGCTTTTAAGCTAGGGCCTTTTCTTTTTCTTTTTCTTCTTCTTCTTTTCTTTTTTAATGGTCGAGGAATATAATTAAGCAACTAGAAATTACGGAACCTATGAGAGCAAAGAGAAGAAATGTGCTTTTATCTTTGAATTTTCAACAAAATTTGAGAGTTTCTTTCACATAAAGAAAGATGAATATCGATTTCAAACCCTATCCTAACAAAGGAATGGTGGGGTTGAGATGGAAAAAGATTCCTAGCTCTTGGTGTTGAGTGTCTCCTGTTGGTTTGGAGACATAACCTAAAGGTTTTATATATACTTTTGCAATAATCTTAAATATATACTTAAAACTATTTATTATGACTAACCAGACCCCTGAACAATTAAAATGATGATTTTATCTTTCCATTCAAACGATTGTTAAAACACTAACGTTTAGAATACATGAATGATTTGGAATAGAATGGATGGAAAGATGATTGAATAATAAATCTCCTTCTATATTTGGAAATGTAAATAGAATGAAATGGAATGTAAGAGAATGATATTAAATGTGTAAATAGTAATTTTTTTTTATAAATTTTTTGGGTAAGTACATAAATAATATTAATTATTAAAAATATTCTTAATTATTGTATGTCATAGCTTATTTAAAGGTTACATAAGTAATTTAAGTCAATAATCAACAAGTCATATTCTACCCCCTCAAAAGCGGAATAGTGACTCCACCTTCATTACACTTCTAAATATAGGGAAAGGAAATAGAATATGGAATCGCAATTTCATTGCAATCCATTCTTACATAATAAATATGATATAATGGTTTGGAGGATTTGATTATATTAAGGAGTATGTATATATCTTAAAAAGTTATGGAGAATTATAATACATGCTTTGAGAGTTTACAAGGTTTTACATACCAAACCAATAATATTTAGAGTGCGTTTATAATTTTTCCTGTTTATTCTGGCCGAACACACATTGTGTATTGATATTATTATATTATATGTATGTTGAGGTTCTTCCAGCTAGCTTATTGGTTTTATTTTCTGGGCTGGCTCCAGCTAGCTAATTCATGTTCGATTTCGGCTTTCACACTGGCCAGGAATATGAGAATAAACTTTTTTATTTGCTTTTCTCGAGGCATTTTTTTTTATTTTATTTTATTAGGGATATGGATCTTCTCCTAACCATAAAAGTGGTATAGGACTACCGGAAGATTATTGATTTTTAGACTGCCATGGCTAGCCGTCGCATGATTCCCACTTGTGTGTTGCGCTTGATTTGATCTTCTCCATCGGGGGAGAAAAAAGTTACAATGTTACGTGTAAAATTATGGTACAAGTATTAATTTTTAAATGCAATCAATTAGGTTTGAAATTTTTTTTCTGTTATAATCATCAAAAGAGTATAATGTAGATATATATAGGCCAAACCGGAAAGAGTACTGAACATTTAAAATCCAAATATCTGGCATTGAATGAACCTTATATACTTTTTAAATTTTATATATACAAATCGAAATAGCTCAATCAAACTTTTAGATATACCATATACTATTTCACTTTGAATCGTTTATATTTATACTTTTTCAACAAGTTAGTAACTAAAAGCTCATATTTCTAAAGATGATAGAGGTTATAAATTTGACACATTTATTTGATTGAGTATGATATTTAACAAGTTTAAAAATTCATAAGTAACATTTGATAAATAAAAATTTAATTCAATAGAACAACTAGCAAATTTAAACTTTGAGTATAAAATAAAAAAAACACTGAAAGTTCAATTAGCATCTTTTATGTCCCAAAGTTTTTCAATTCCGCTTATTTTTAATTGGTCAATAGACCATTTGCAATGTGTATGCCAAATGATAAATATTTAAATACTATATTTCATTAAAATTTAGTAATATTCTTGGAATCCTGTATTTTATTTATGTGTGGTATACTTTAATGTGGGTTCCTTAAGATGGAGAAAAGATATGGAGAACAGAAAATAATCTCCAACAATTTTCTACCTTAATAATTTCCATCATTTGTTTTTTCGATATTTTATTTAATGAAAGTTTAAGGGATAATTAGAAATTAGGAATAGGATTCTCTTTATTATAATAAACAAACGTGCACCCTTCTAATGAGTGCTAAAAAACGATGAAATTCATTAAGTAAATAAATAGACACGTGTTTATTTCTATGAACCGTGCCTAATAACTTCTTCATACTCCACTTTTTCAAACCATTCTATCTTTTTTAACTTCTCCAAATAATTCTTTTATTTGTAACTTTCATGTTTTATTTTAGTTGTTTATAACACACTGCATATGCTCTTAGAAGACATCAAACCCACCTCATTCCCGATAAATCATTCCTTTTGCGTATCTTTTTTTTTTTTTTGGGGGTAATTTTTTCGCGTATCTTTATTAATGTACTGTTTACGCACACATGCATCACTTTACATATGACTTGCTATTACATATTTTATATATTGGTCCAAACCACAATGCCTGCATTAAAAATTATATACTTTAATATCATTCTTATTTCTCTTCCAATAATATCTTCATACTTTTTTATTTTATTGTGTTTAACTTAATATTTACTTAAGTTAATTTACTCTATTTGTGTTTAATTTGATACTCAGTTAACTTATTATTTTATCTTAATCACAAAATTAGCATATTCAATAGCAATACACATTAAATTTGTGTGGAAGAGAGAAAATGTATGAAAATAGACAATTGATATTGGAGGTGAAAGGATGCTTCTTTCATTATTAGCAAAGATTTATATATATGTATGTATGTATATATATGTATACGTGTGTATAAAACAATCTATAATATAATTTAAAAAAAATTTAAAGATAACTATGGAATCGATAAATTGTTATAAGTAAAGATAATTATGGATTTTGTTTGGTTAGAAAAAAAAAAAAAAAAA